>CM042025.1:5000-10000 GCA_023525975.1 Smallanthus sonchifolius
CCCGGGTCCTCAGACAGCTACGACTGGGTCAAATGTCACCCCAGCAGTGAATAAAACCATAGCTCCGATTATTGACAAAGATGGGTTTACTGAGGTCACCAGAAGAAAGAAAATGGGCCCCATTAAAGTGTAGGGAAGGAAACAGAAACCGGTTAAAATCAAAGCTACTGGTCAACAATTTGACCATGGGAGACCAATTGGTAGGCATGTCCCTGCAGGTCAGAATGTGAATCAGTTGGGTAAGGCCCCCCTTGTTAACCAGACAGCCAATTTGCAAGGTGCTATCAAGCCTCCAACAGGGCTCAATAATAATACCAAGAAAGGGTTTTCGGGGTTTAACTTCGCTAGAGCAGTACAAGGTGATAGGGGAGGAAAGAACCATCAACAACCGAGCACTAAAAAGGCTATAGATGTCGATACTTCTAATCGGTTCGCGGTGTTAGATATTCCAAACTCCATTAAATTTAATAAAGTAATCGAAATCCAAGATGATTTGTACCCCCCAGATCAGAGTGTGGAAGATGGCATGGAGTTGGATAGGACTCGGTCAAATGATGATCAGATCATGGCTGGTGAGCCTAGCCAACTAAAGTGTGGGACACAAGATATACTTCCGGGTCACTTGCCTGTGTGCCAGGTGAATAGAGAATTTAGAGAGGGAGTCCGCATCATCCCCAACTCTATTACGACCCCCCCTAAGGAACCACAGCAGCTTGTGGGTCATGAGGGGACCTCGACTAATCCGGTTAGAGAGGGTATGGAAGAAAAAGATTATGGGATCTCTAATGCGCAGAAATTGGCGATCACTAGCCGGCTCAATGGCCCGGCTCAAGCTGTCCGGGCTGTTGATATGGATATGTGGGAGCAAGGGGAGCATGAGTTCTTTGAGGATCAGGTCAAGGTTCTAGGCCTAGATTATGACTACTGTATCGAAGATGTTGATTCGGATAATGAGAACGGGACAGCCCAGTTTTTTGCTGCTCAAATGAAGGTAGGAATGCCGAAGGTGCCACTTCCTACCTCTACTCAACTGTTTAAATGATTGGTAAGTCCCCCGCGTTCTTCGGGTACCGGGTGGCTTGTTTGGTGATTAGCAATTTTTTACTCGTTTTTGGCCATTATTTTGTTTTAATTTTTGATGGAATTTGGGAGAGATATACTGGTACCGGGGGGGATGTTAAATATTTTAGTGGGCTTTATGATTTGGTTCTCTCGGATGGTTTTTTGGTCCCAATTCGGTACATGGTGCATCGTGAAAATAGATGGAAAGATTTCCTGGGAAGCTGGGTGGAGAATATGATTTATGGGAATTTGGCTATTAATTGGGGCAGTCAAAAAAGGCCTAGAAAGGTTTTGGTGTTTTGGGGCTGTTGGTGGGCTATTATGGTGGCCCAACAGCCGAAAGGCTATTTCACGTGGAAGAATCAGACGTGGCCCAGGTGTACTGCCCATTTCGAAGGCCCAAAATGTGGGTTAAATGTTGACAATTGTAATATTTTGTGTTGTTTTAAAATAAGTAAAAATTGTATGTTTAAATTTCCTTGTAACAGTTCTTGTAACCATCTGCCTTTTTTAGGTTCGGTTTGTATGTTTAGAGATCAAATCCATAGGACTCATAGGAAGGATACCACCCCAACTAACGTTACTTGGCCTAGTAATATAGTTGGGTGGGTATGGTTTCTTTGGAATGCGCAGGATGAGACCATCTGGGATGGTGTTGTTTATAGAGAGGTGGTTAGGAGATTGTGGGTACGGGTTAGCAGCTTAGTTTGGGGGAGCCCTCTTGGGCTTTGTACTGGGCTGGTCAGAATGCCTGACTAGGCCCTTGGGTTGTTTTTTTTGCTATTTTCCCCTCTTTTGGTAAAATGTCCAGGGAGGGGGGGATGTGCGGTTCTGTATTTTTTATTCTTGTTCTTTTTTCCGGGGCAATGCCTGTTTATCCAAAAAAAAAAAAAAAAAAAAAAAAAAACCCTAAACCCTAAACCCCCGAACCCCCCGAACCCACCCTAAACCCTAAACCCCCGAACCCACCCTAAACCCTAACCCCTAAACCCTAAACCCTAAACCCTAACCCCTAACCCCTAAACCCTAAACCCTAAACCCTAACCCATAAACCCAAACCCCAAACCCCAAACCCCCAAACCCCTAAACCCAAACCTCTAAACCACTAACCCCTAAACCCTAAACCCTAACCCCTAAACCCCCCTAAACCCCCTAACCCCCCGAACCCCCCCCAAACCCCCCAAACCCCTAAACCCCTAAACCCCCAAACCCCCAAAACCCCCCACCCCAAAACCCCAAACCCCCAAAACCCTAAAACCCCCAAAACCCCAAAACCCCCAAAAACCCAAACCCCAACCCCCAACCCAAAACCCAAAAACCCTAAAACCCAAAACCCAAAACCCTAAAACCCTAAAACCCTAAACCCCCAAACCCCAAACCCCCAAACCCCTAACCCCTAACCCCTAAACCCCTAAACCCCTAACCCCTAACCCCTAAACCCCTAACCCCTAAACCCCCTAACCCCACGAACCCCCCCCCCCCCCAAACCCCCCCCCCCTAAACCCCTAAACCCCCCAAACCCCCAAACCCCCAAAACCCCCCACCCCAAAACCCCCAAAACCCCAAAACCCCCAAAACCCCAAACCCCAAGTTTCTCTCATTCGCGTTTTTTTGTGTGTGTTTTCGATGGTGTTTTCTCTCTAGCCCCTAGCCGATTCCTCCCCTTCTACTCCCTCTCTCGGTTTACGGCCACCCTCCATCGAAGGTCTATGGGTTATCTCTCACGCCTATAGGCCGACAGGAAGGTTTATCACGGCTTTAGGGGGTGTTGGACGAGGATCGATTCGGAGGTCTAGGGAGGAAGGCGGGATTTCTTTGGCCGCTATCGGATTCCTTGGGTTTTTCGGTCGGGTTTTTCTCTTTGAAACTTGATGGCTACCTTAATTTTCTTCACCGGGCACTAGGTTGGATACCGAAGACGGTGACTTTGCGTACAAGGTGGATTGGGTTTCTTAGGAGCCGCTCGCTACCCTAGCAAGCCGTCGTGCTTTCTGGCCTCGGGTTGGGTGGCGGGTGTAGCTATGGGTGTGTTGATGCTTGAAGGGTACCCCGGTTCGAAGAAGATGAGGATGATGGATTGGTTATTGGATTCTGTCGATCTACGCTTTGGAGACAATCACAAGATGCGGGTGAGTGTTTTCTTCCGGTTTAGTGCTATTCGGAAACCGTAATAAGGAAAGGGTGGGTCTGGCCAATTTTTTCTTGGCCGCCGAAGTCGCCGGCGAAGGCCCCAACCGGAAAGACGGCTAGGGTTTTCAAAGGAGGTGATGGTGGAGTCGGGTTTGCTTGGGCCGGACGCTTGCATGGGGCGCGATTGGGTTGGGTTAGCGCTTAGCCGAATCGAGGCTCACATGTGGGTTACGGGGTTGGGTTCGTATGCCCGGTGGGGTGGGCTCAACGAGTGCATCGGCTAGGTTCGGGTGGTTTGCTTGGACTAGCTTCGGGCGGATGCAAGGGCTGGGTTCATGTATCGGGTTGGGCCTTCGGTGGTACATCGGGCCGGATAGAAGGGTGGTGGGGAGGGAGGATGCATGGATTGATTTGTTACGTGTGCATGGATGTGCATGCATGGGGACGGGTTACTAAATGCTACCTCGGGTCGATATGTCACAATGGTTTGAGTGGGTAATGAAGAATCGGACATAGCGATGGGGATTCGGGCCTTGAAGGATGTTGTGGGGCTTTGTTCTCTTGGGTTGAAGCATGGTAAGGATATCTACTAGGGTTAAATGTATGAGGGATTGGCTTTGTACATGGTAAGGTTTAGATATCGGTTTTAGTGCTATTTTTTCTCATTGTGTGAATTGGGCGTCATGGGATTTGGATGGGTTGGAGTCTCGAGTGGTGTTGATGGTTTTTGATTATTTGCTCAATTGATGTAACATTGATGAGGGCTTGTGATGTCGACTGGTATGATGGTACTAAGTGAAGTGGCTTTGTTCTCTTGCTGTGGGCACGGTAAGGGTAACTATTCAGTTTAAATGCATGGGCCCGATGGACTTATGCACGGTAAGGTTTAGATTATCGGTTTAAATGCTTGTTCCTTGTTTGAATTGGGTTATTGAGTTTGGTTCCATTTGGCATGCTAGTTTGTTTCACTACATTCCTGCTTTTTAAATTAGGGTTTGCATGGGTCTATACCCCTAAACCCTAAACCCTAAACCCTAAACCCCTAACCCCCCGAACCCCCGAACCCACCCTAAACTCTAAACCCTAAACCCTAAACCCTAACCCCTAAACCC
This sequence comes from Smallanthus sonchifolius, assembly GCA_023525975.1. NCBI lineage: Eukaryota > Viridiplantae > Streptophyta > Magnoliopsida > Asterales > Asteraceae > Smallanthus > Smallanthus sonchifolius. The sequence goes on from CM042025.1 coordinate 9,305, forward strand.
TAAACCCTAAACCCTAACCCCTAAACCCTAAACACTAACCCCTAAACCCTAAACCCTAAACCCTAAACCCTAACCCCCCTAAACCCTAACCCCTAACCCCTAAACCCTAACCCCTAAACCCTAACCCCTAAACCCTAACCCCTAACCCCAAACCCCAAACCCCAAACCCTAAACACCAAACCCCCTAACCCCCAAACCCAAACCCCTAAACCCCTAACCCCTAAACCCCTAACCCCTAACCCCTAGACCCTAACCCCTAAACCCTAAACCCTAAACCCTAACCCCTAAACCCCTAACCCCTAAACCCACGTAAACCCCCCTAACCCCCCTAACCCCCCGAACCCCCCAACCCCCCCAAACCGATAAACCCCTAAACCCCCCCCCCCAAACCCCCAAAACCCCCCACCCCAAAACCCCCAAACCCCCAAAACCCCCAAACCCCCAAAACCCCAAACCCCTAAACCCCAAACCCCAACCCAAAACCCAAAAACCCTAAAACCCTAAAACCCTAAAACCCTAAACCCTAAACCCTAAAAACCCTAAACCCTAAACCCTAAAAACCCTAAACCCTAAACCCTAAAAACCCTAAACCCTAAACCCTAAAAACCCTAAAAACCCTAAAACCCTAAAACCCAAAACCCAAAACCCAAAACCCTAAAACCCTAAACCCCAAACCCCAAACCCCAAACCCCAAAC